>JBBHAA010000584.1:2500-10000 GCA_037953035.1 Aquarana catesbeiana
ATGGAAGGAAAGATGGAAAGAAAAAAAAAGAAAAGAAGAAAGAGAAAGAAAGAAAGAAAGAAAGAAAAAAGATGGATGGAAAGAAAGTAAGAACGAAAGAAAGAAAGATTGTAGGAAAGAAAGAAAGAAATAAGGATGAAGGAAAGAAAGAAAGAAAGAAAGAAAGAAAGAAAGAAAGAAAGAAAGAAAGAAAGAAAGAAAGAAAGAAAGAAAGAAAGATGGAAGGAAAGAAAGAAAGAAAGAAAGAAAGAAAGAAAGAAAGAAAGAAAGAAAGAAAGAAAGAAAGAAAGAAAGAAAGAAAGAAAGAAAGAAAGAGAAAATAAGATGTAAGGAAAGATGGAAAGAAGAGAAAGAAAGAAAGAAAGAAAGAAAGAAAGAAAGAAAGAAAGAAAGAAAGAAAGAAAGAAAGAAAGAGAGAAGGATGGAAGGAAAGAAAGAAAGAGAAAGAAAGAAAGAGAAAGAAAGACATAGAAAGAAGGAAAGAAAGAGAAAGAAAGAGAGAAAGAAAGAAAGAAAGAAAGGAAGAAGAAGGATGGAAGGAAAGAAAGAAAGAGAAAGAAATAGAAAGAAGGAAGGAAAGAAAGTAAGAAAGAAAGAAAGAAAGAAGAAAAAAAAGATGGAAAGAAAGAAAGAAAGAGAAAGAAAGACATAGACAGAAGGAAGGAAGGAAGGAAGGAAGGAAGGAAAGAAAGAAAGAAAGAAAGAAAGAAAGAAAGAAAGAAAGAAAGAAAGAAAGAAAGAAAGAAAGAAAGAAAGAAAG
Source organism: Aquarana catesbeiana (assembly GCA_037953035.1). NCBI lineage: Eukaryota > Metazoa > Chordata > Amphibia > Anura > Ranidae > Aquarana > Aquarana catesbeiana. Next base: position 3,261 of record JBBHAA010000584.1, read on the forward strand.
AAAGAAAGAAAGAAAGAAAAGAGAAAAAAAGAAAGAGAAAGAAAGAGAGAAAGAAAGAAAGAAAGAAAGAAAGATGGAAGGAAAGATGGAAAGAGAAAGAAAGAAATAGAAAGAAGGAAGGAAAGAAAGTAAGAGAAAGAAAGAAAGAAGGAAAGAAAGAGAGAAGGATGGAAGGAAAGAAAGAAAGAGAAAGAAAGAAATAGAAAGAAGGAAGGAAAGAAAGTAAGAGAAAGAAAGAAAGAAAGAAGGAAAGAAAGGAAAAAGATGGAAGGAAAGATGGAAAGAAAAAAAGAAAGAGAAAGAAAGAAAGAAGGATGGAAGGAAAGAAAGAAAGAGAAAGAAAGAAATAGAAAGAAGGAAGGAAAGAAAGTAAGAGAAAGAAAGAAAGAAGGAAAGAAAGAAAAAAGATGGAAGGAAAGATGGAAAGAAAAAAAGAGAAAGAAAGAAAGAGAAATAAAGAAAGAAAGAAAGAAAGAAAGAAAGAAAGAAAGAAAGAAAGAAAGAAAGAAGAAAGAAAGAAAGAAAAAAAAGATGGATGGAAAGAAAGTAAGAACGAAAGAAAGAAAGATGGTAGGAAAGAAAGAAAGAAATAAGGATGGAAGGAAAGAAAGAAAGAAAGAAAGAAAGAAAGAAAGAAAGAAAGAAAGAAAGAAAGAAAAGAGAAAAAAAGAAAGAGAAAGAAAGAGAGAAAGAAAGAAAGAAAAAAGATGGAAGGGAAGAAAAAAAAGAAAGAGAAAGAAAGAAAGAAAGAAAGAAAGAAAGAAAGAAAGAAAGAAAGAAAGAAAGAAAGAAAGAAAGAAAGAAAGAGAAAAAAAGATGGAAGGAAAAAAGTAAGAACGAAAGAAAGAAAGATGGTAGGAAAGAAAGAAAGAAATAAGGATGGAAGGAAAGAAAGAAAGAAAAGAAAGAAAGAAAGAAAGAAAGAAAGAAAGAAAGAAAGAAAGAAAGAAAGAAAGAAAGAAAGAAAGAAAGAGAGAGAAGGATGGAAGGAAAGAAAGAAAAAAGATGGAAGGAAGAAAGTAAGAACGAAAGAAAGAAATAAGGATGGAAGGAAAGAAAGAAAGAAAGAAAGAAAGAGAAAGAAAGAGAAAGAAAGAAAGAAAGAAAGAAAGAAAGAAAGAAAGAAAGAAAGAAAGAAAGAAAGAAAGAAAGAAAGAAAGAAAGAAAGAAAGAAAGAAAGAAAGAAAGAAAGAAAAGAGAAAGAGAAAAAAAGATGGAAGGAAGAAAGGAAGAAAGAAAGAAAGAAAGAAAGAAAGAAAGAAAGAAAGAAAGAAAGAAAGAAAGAAAGAAAGAAAGAAAGAAAGAAAGAAAGAAAGAAAGAGAAAAAAAGATGGAAGGAAAGAAAGTAAGAACAAAAGAAAGAAAGATGCAAGAAAGAAAGAAAGAAAGAAAGAAAGAAAGAAAGAAAGAAAGAAAGAAAGAAAGAAAGAAAGAAAGAAAGAAAGAGAGAAGGATGGAAGGAAAGAAAGAAAGAGAAAGAAAAATAGAAAGAAGGAAGGAAAGAAAGTAAGAGAAAGAAAGAAGTAAAGAAAGAAAGAAAGAGAGAAAAAAAGATGGAAGGAAAGAAAGAAAGAGAAAGAAAGACATAGAAAGAAGGAAGGAAAGAAAGAGAAAGAAAGAGAGAAAGAAAGAAAGAAAGAAAGAAAGAAAGAAAGAAAGAAAGAAAGAAAGAAAGAAAGAAAGAAAGAAGAGAGAAAGATGAAAGGAAAGAAAGAAAGGAAAGAAAGAGAGAAAGAAAGAAAGAGAAAGAAAGAAAGAAAGAAAGAGAGAACGAGAGAAAGAAAGAAAGAAAGAAAGAAAGAAAGAAAGAAAGAAAGAAAGAAAGAAAGAAAGGAAGAAAGAAAGAAAAAAGATGGAAGGAAAGAAAAAAAAAGAGAGAAAGAAAGAAAGAAAGAAAGAAAGAAAGAAAGAAAGAAAGAAAGAAAGAAAAGAAAGAAAATAAGATGGAAGGAAAGATGGAAAGAAGAGAAAGAAAGAAAGAAAGAAAGAAAGAAAGAAAGAAAGAAAGAAAGAAAGAAAGAAGAAAAAAAAGATGGAAAGAAAGAAAGAGAAAGAAAGACATAGACAGAAGGAAGGAAGGAAGGAAGGAAGGAAGGAAAGAAAGAAAGAAAGAAAGAAAGAAAGAAAGAAAGAAAGAAAGAAAGAAAGAAAGAGAAAATAAGATGGAAGGAAAGATGGAAAGAAAGAAAGAAAGAAAGAAAGAAAGAAAGAAAGAAAGAAAGAAAGAAAGAAAGAAAGAAAAGAGAAAAAAAGAAAGAGAAAGAAAGAAAGAAAGAAAGAAAGATGGAAGGAAAGAAAGAAAGAAAGAAAGAAAGAAAGAAAGAAAGAAAGAAAGAAAGAAAGAAAGAAAGAGAAAGAAAGAGAAAATAAGATGGAAGGAAAGATGGAAAGAAGAGAAAGAAAGAAAGAAAGAAAGAAAGAAAGAAAGAAAGAAAGAAAGAAAGAAAGAAAGAGAAAGAAAGAAAGAGAGAAGGATGGAAGGAAAGAAGAAAGAGAAAGAAAGAAATAGAAAGAAGGAAGGAAAGAAAGTAAGAGAAAGAAAGAAAGAAGGAAAGAAAGAAAAAAGATGGAAGGAAAGATGGAAAGAAAAAAAAAGAAAGAGAAAGAAAGAAAGAAAGAAAGAAAGAAAGAAAGAAAGAGAAAGAAAGAAGGATGGAAGGAAAGAAAGAAAGAGAAAGAAAGAAATAGAAAGAAGGAAGGAAAGAAAGTAAGAGAAAGAAAGAAAGAAGGAAAGAAAGAAAAAAGATGGAAGGAAAGATGGAAAGAAAAAAAAAGAGAGAAAAAGAAAGAGAAAGAAAGAAAGAAAGAAAGAAAGAAAGAAAGAAAGAAAGAAAGAAAGAAAGAAAGAAAGAAAGAAAGAGAAAAAAAGAAAGAGAAAGAAAGAAAGAAGGAAAGAAAAAAAGATGGAAGGAAAGATGGAAAGAAAAAAAAAGAGAGAAAGAAAGAAAGAAAGAAAGAAAGAAAGAAAGAAAGAAAGAAAGAAAGAAAGAAAGAAAGATGGAAGGAAAGATGGAAAGAGAAAGAAAGAAATAGAAAGAAGGAAGGAAAGAAAGTAAGAGAAAGAAAGAAAGAAGGAAAGAAAGAAAAAAGATGGAAGGAAAGAAAAAAAAGAAAGAGAAAGAAAGAAAGAAAGAAAGAAAGAAAGAAAGAAAGAAAGAAAGAAAGAAAGAAAGAAAGAAAGAAAGAAAGAAAAAGAAGGAAGGAAAGAAAGTAAGAGAAAGAAAGAAAGAAGGAAAGAAAGAGAAAAAAGATGGAAGGAAAGAAAGAAAGAGAAAGAAAGACATAGAAAGAAGGAAGGAAAGAAAGAGAAAGAAAGAGAGAAAGAAAGAGAGAAAGAAAGAAAGAAAGAAAGAAAGAAAGAAAGAAAGAAAGAAAGAAAGAAAGAAAGAAAGAAAGAAAGAAAGAAAGAGAAAGAAAAAAGATGGAAGGAAGACATAGAAAGAAGGAAAGAAAGAAAGAGAAAGAAAGAAAGAGAAAGAAAGAAATAGAAAGAAGGAAGTAAAGAAAGTAAGAAAGAAAGAAAGAAAGAAAGAAAGAAAGAAAGAAAGAAAGAAAGAAAGAAAGAAAAAAAAGATGGAAAGAAAGAAAGAAAGAGAAAGAAAGACATAGACAGAAAGAAGGAAGGAAAGAAAGAAAGAAAGAAAGAAAGAAAGAAAGAAAGAAAGAAAGAAAGAAAGAAAGAAAGAAAGAAAGAAAGAAAGAAAGAGAGAAAAAAAGATGGAAGGAAAGAAAGTAAGAACAAAGAAAGAAAGATGGTAGGAAAGAAAGAAAGAAATAAGGATGGAAGGAAAGAAAGAGAGAAAGAAAGAAAGAAAGAAAGAAAGAAAGAAAGAAAAGAAAGAAAGAAAGAAAGAAAGAAAGAAAGAAAGAAAGAAAGAAAGAAAGAAAGAAAGAAAGAAAGAAAGAAAGAAAGATGGAAAGAAAGAAAAAAAGATGGAAGGAAAGATGGAAAGAAAAAAAAGAAAGTTTTGGACTGTGAGAAAAGAAAGAAAGAGAAAGAAAGAAAGAAAGAAAGAAAGAAAGAAAGAAAGAAAGAAAGAAAGAAAGAAAGAAAGAAAGAAAGAAAGAAAGAAAGAAAGAAAGAAAGAAAGAAAGAAAGAAAGAAAGAAAGAGAAAATAAGATGGAAGGAAAGATGGAAAGAAGAGAAAGAAAGAAAGAAAGAAAGAAAGAAAGAAAGAAAGAAAGAAAGAAAGAAAGAGAGAAGGATGGAAGGAAAGAAAGAAAGAGAAAGAAAGAAAGAGAAAGAAGGAAGGAAAGAAAGTAAGAGAAAGAAAGAAAGAGAAAGAAAGACATAGAAAGAAGGAAGGAAAGAAAGAAAGAAAGAAAGAAAGAAAGAAAGAAAGAAAGAAAGAAAGAAAGAAAGAAAGAAAGAAAGAAAGAAAGAAAGAAAGAAAGAAAGAGAAAAAAAGATGGAAGGAAAGAAAGTAAGAACAAAAGAAAGAAAGATGGTAGGAAAGAAAGAAAGAAATAAGGATGGAAGGAAAGAAAGAGAGAAAGAAAGAAAGAAAGAAAGAAAGAAAGAAAGAAAGAAAGAAAGAAAGAAAGAAAGAAAAAGAAAGAAAGAAAGAAAAAAAGATGGAAGGAAAGATGGAAAGAAAAAAAAGAAAGTTTTGGACTGTGAGAAAAGAAAGAAAGAGAAAGAAAGAAAGAAAGAAAGAAAGAAAGAAAGAAAGAAAGAAAGAAAGAAAGAAAGAAAGATGGAAGGAAAGAAAGAAAGAAAGAAAGAAAGAAAGAAAGAAAGAAAGAAAGAAAGAAAGAAAGAAAGAAAGAAAGAAAGAAAGAAAGAAAGAGAAAGAAAGAGAAAATAAGATGGAAGGAAAGATGGAAAGAAGAGAAAGAAAGAAAGAAAGAAAGAAAGAAAGAAAGAAAGAAAGAAAGAAAGAAAGAAAGAAAGAAAGAAAGAAAGAAAGAAAGAAAGAAAGAGAGAAGGATGGAAGGAAAGAAAGAAAGAGAAAGAAAGAAAGAGAAAGAAAGAAATAGAAAGAAGGAAGGAAAGAAAGTAAGAGAAAGAAAGAAAGAAGGAAAGAAAGAAAAAAGATGGAAGGAAAGATGGAAAGAAAAAAAAAGAGAGAAAGAAAGAAAGAAAGAAAGAGAAAGAAAGAAAGAAAGAAAGAAAGAAAGAAAGAAAGAAAGAAAGAAAGAAAGAGAGAAAGAAAGAAAGAAAGAAAGAAAGAAAGAAAGAAAGAAAGAAAGATGGAAGGAAAGATGGAAAGAAAAAAAACGAAAGAGAAAGAAAGAAAGAAAGAAAGAAAGAAAGAAAAAAGAAAAGAAAGAAAGAAAGATGGAAGGAAAGATGGAAAGAGAAAGAAAGAAATAGAAAGAAGGAAGGAAAGAAAGAAAGAGAAAGAAAGACATAGAAAGAAGGAAGGAAAGAAAGAGAAAAAAAGAGAGAAAGAAAGAAAGAAAGAGAAAGAAAGAAAGAAAGAAAGAAAGAAAGAAAGAAAGAAAGAAAGAAAGAAAGAAAGAAAGAAAGAAAGAAAGAAAGAAAGAAAGAAAGAAAGAAAGAAAGAAAGAAATGGAAGGAAAGAAAGAAAGAGAAAGCAAGAAATAGAAAGAAGGAAGGAAAGAAAGTAAGAGAAAGAAAGAAAGAAGGAAGAAAGAAAAAAGATGGAAGGAAAGATGGAAAGAAAAAAAAGAAAGAGAAAGAAAGAAAGAGAAAGAAAGAAAGAGAAAGAAAGAAATAGAAAAGAAGGAAGGGAAGAAAGTAAGAGAAAGAAAGAAAGAAAGAAAGAAAGAAAGAAAGAAAGAAAGAAAGAAAGAAAGAAAGAAAGAAAGATGGAAGGAAAGATGGAAAGAGAAAGAAAGAAATAGAAAGAAGGAAGGAAAGAAAGTAAGAGAAAGAAAGAAGGAAAGAAAGAGAGAAGGATGGAAGGAAAGAAAGAAATAGAAAGAAGGAAGGAAAGAAAGTAAGAGAAAGAAAGAAAGAAAGAAGGAAAGAAAGAAAAAAGATGGAAGGAAAGATGGAAAGAAAAAAAAGAAAGAGAAAGAAAGAAAGAAGGAAAGAAAGAAAAAAGATGGAAGGAAAGATGGAAAGAAAAAAAAAGAGAAAGAAAGAAAGAAAGAAAGAAAGAAAGAAAGAAAGAAAGAAAGAAAGAAAAAGAAAGAAAGAAAGAAAGAAAGAAAGAAAGAAAGAAAGAAAGAAAGATGGAAGGAAAGATGGAAAGAGAAAGAAAGAAATAGAAAGAAGGAAGGAAAGAAAGTAAGAGAAAGAAAGAAAGAAGGAAAGAAAGAAAAAAGATGGAAGGAAAGAAAAAAAAGAAAGAGAAAGAAAGAAAGAAAGAAAGAAAGAAAGAAAGAAAGAAAGAAAGAAAGAAAGAAAGAAAGAAAGAAAGAGAAAGAAAGAAAGAAAGAAAGAAAGAAAGAAAGAGAGAAGGATGGAAGGAAAGAAAGAAAGAGAAAGAAAGAAAGAGAAAAGAAAGAAATAGAAAGAAGGAAGGAAAGAAAGTAAGAGAAAGAAAGAAAGAAAGAAAGAAAGAAAGAAAGAAAGAAAGAAAGAAAGAAAGAAAGATGGAAGGAAAGATGGAAAGAGAAAGAAAGAAATAGAAAGAAGGAAGGAAAGAAAGTAAGAGAAAGAAAGAAAGAGAAAGAAAGAAAGAGAAAGAAAGAAATAGAAAGAAGGAAGGAAAGAAAGTAAGAGAAAGAAAGAAAGAAAGAAAGAAAGAAAGAAAGAAAGAAAGAAAGAAAGAAAGATGGAAGGAAAGATGGAAAGAGAAAGAAAGAAATAGAAAGAAGGAAGGAA